>CASBPS010000186.1:0-5000 GCA_949126835.1 Anisus vortex
ACTTACGTACTTACGTACTTACGTACTTACGTACTTACGTACTTACGTACTTACGTACTTACGTACTTACGTACTTACGTACTTACGTACTTACTTACTTACTTACTTACTTACTTACTTACTTACTTGGTTACTTGATTACTTGATTACTTGTTTACTTCATTGATTACTTGATTACTTGATTAATTGATTACTTACTTGATTACTTGATTACTTGATTACTTACTTACTTGATTACTTGAATACTTGATTACTTGATTACTTACTTACTTACTTACTTGATTACTTGATTACTTATTACTTGATTACTTATTACTTGATTACTTTATTTCTTGATTACCTACTTACTTATTTAATTACTTACTTACTTACATACTTACGTACTTACGTACTTACGTACTTACGTACTTACGTACTTACGTACTTACGTACTTACGTACTTACGTACTTACGTACTTACGTACTTACGTACTTACGTACTTACGTACTTACGTACTTACGTACTTACGTACTTACGTACTTACGTACTTACGTACTTACGTACTCACGTACTCACGTACTCACGTACCTACGTACTTACGTACTTACGTACTTACGTACTCAAGTACTCACGTACTCACGTACTCACGTACTCACGTACTAACGTACTCACGTACTCACGTACTCAAGTACTCACGTACTCACGTACTTACGTACTTACGTTCTTACGTATTTACGTACTTACGTATTTACGTACTTACGTACTTACGTACTTACGTACTTACGTACTTACGTACTTACGTACTTGCGTACTTACGTACTTACGTACTTACGTACTTACGTACTCACGTACTTACGTACTCACGTACTCACGTACTCACGTACTCACGTACTCACGTACTCACGTACTCACGTACTCACGTACTCACGTACTCACGTACTGACGTACTGACGTACTGACGTACTTACGTACTTACGTACTTACGTACTTACGTACTTACGTACTTACGTACTTACGTACTTACGTACTTACGTACTTACGTACTTACTTACTTACGTACTTACGTACTTACGTACTTACGTACTTACGTACTTACTTACTTACTTACTTACTTACTTACTTACTTACTTACTTACTTACTTGGTTACTTGATTACTTGATTATTTGTTTACTTCATTGATTAATTGATTACTTGATTAATTGATTACTTACTTGATTACTTGATTACTTGATTACTTGATTGCTTGATTACTTGAATACTTGATTACTTGATTACTTACTTACTTACTTACTTGATTACTTGATTACTTATTACTTGATTACTTATTACTTGATTACTTTATTTCTTGATTACCTACTTACTTATTTACTTACTTACTTACTTACTTACATACTTACGTACTTACGTACTTACGTACTTACGTACTTACGTACCTACGTACTTACGTACTTACGTACTTACGTACTCACGTACTTACGTACTTACGTTCTTACGTACTTACGTACTTACGTACTTACGCACTTACGTACTTACGTACTTACGTACTTACGTACTTACGTACTTAAGTACTTACGTACTTGCGTACTTACGTACTTGCGTACTTGCGTAATTACGTACTTCCGTACTTCCGTACTTCCGTACTTACGTACTTACGTACTCACGTACTTACGTACTCACGTACTTACGTACTCACGTACTCACGTACTTACGTACTACGTACTTACGTACTCACGTACTCACGTACTTACGTACTCACGTACTTACGTACTCACGTACTCACGTACTCACGTACTTACGTCTTTTACGTACTTACGTACTTACGTACTTATGTACTTATGTACTTACGAACTTACGTACTTACGTACTTACGTACTTACGTACTTACGTACTTGCATACTTACGTACTTACATACTCACGTACTCACGTACTCACGTACTCACGTACTCACGTACTCACGTACTGACGTACTTACGTACTTACGTACTTACGTACTTACGTACTTACGTACTTACGTACTTACGTACTTACGTACTTACGTACTTACGTACTTACTTACTTACTTACTTACGTACTTACGTACTTACGTACTTACGTACTTACGTACTTACTTACTTACTTACTTACTTACTTACTTACTTACTTACTTACTTACTTGGTTACTTGATTACTTGATTACTTCATTGATTACTTGATTACTTGATTAATTGATTACTTACTTGATTACTTGATTACTTGATTACTTACTTACTTGATTACTTGATTGCTTGATTACTTGAATACTTGATTACTTGATTACTTACTTACTTACTTACTTACTTACTTGATTACTTGATTACTTATTACTTGATTACTTATTACTTGATTACTTTATTTCTTGATTACCTACTTACTTATTTACTTAATTACTTACTTACTTACATACTTACGTACTTACGTACTTACGTACTCACGTACTCACGTACTCTTGTACTCACGTACTTACGTACCTACGTACTTACTTACTTACTTACTTACGTACTTACGTACTTACGTACTTACGTACTTACGTACTTACGTACTTACGTACTTACGTACTTACGTACTTACGTACTTACTTACTTACTTACTTACTTACTTACTTACTTACTTGGTTACTTGATTACTTGATTACTTGTTTACTTCATTGATTACTTGATTACTTGATTAATTGATTACTTACTTGATTACTTGATTACTTGATTACTTACTTACTTGATTACTTGATTGCTTGATTACTTGAATACTTGATTACTTGATTACTTACTTACTTACTTACTTGATTACTTGATTACTTGATTACTTATTACTTGATTACTTATTACTTGATTACTTTATTTCTTGATTACCTACTTACTTATTTACTTACTTACTTACTTACATACTTACGTACTTACGTACTTACGTACTCACGTACTCACGTACTCACGTACTCACGTACTTACGTACCTACGTACTTACGTACTTACGTACTTACGTACTCACGTACTCACGTACTCACGTACTCACGTACTCACGTACTCACGTACTCACGTACTCACGTACTCACGTACTCACGTACTCACGTACTCACGTACTTACGTTCTTACGTACTTACGTACTTACGTACTTGCGTACTTACGTACTTACGTACTTGCGTACTTGCGTACTTACGTACTTACGTACTTACGTACTTACGTACTTACGTACTTACGTACTTGCGTACTTGCGTACTTGCATACTTACGTACTTACGTACTCACGTACTCACGTACTCACGTACTCACGTACTCACGTACTCACGTACTGACGTACTGACGTACTGACGTACTTACGTACTTACGTACTTACGTACTTACGTACTTACGTACTTACGTACTTACGTACTTACGTACTTACGTACTTACTTACTTACTTACGTACTTACGTACTTACGTACTTACTTACTTACTTACTTACTTACTTACTTACTTGGTTACTTGATTACTTGGTTACTTGATTACTTGATTACTTGTTTACTTCATTGATTACTTGATTACTTGATTAATTGATTACTTACTTGATTACTTCATTACTTGATTACTTACTTACTTGATTACTTGATTGCTTGATTACTTGAATACTTGATTACTTGATTACTTATTTACTTACTTACTTACTTACTTACATACTTACGCACTTACGTACTTACGTACTTACGTACTTACGTACTTACGTACTTACGTACTCACGTACTTACGTACTTACGTTCTTACGTACTTACGTACTTACGTACTTACGTACTTACGTACTTACGTACTTACGTTCTTACGTACTTACGTACTTACGTACTTACGTACTTACGTACTTAGGTACTTAGGTACTTACGTACTTACGTACTTACGTACTTACGTACTTACGTACTTACGTACTTACGTACTTACGTGCTTACGTACTTACGTACTTGCGTACTTGCGTACTTGCGTACTTGCGTACTTGCGTACTTGCGTACTTACGTACTTGCGTACTTACGTACTTACGTACTTACGTACTTACGTACTTACGTACTTACGTACTTACGTACTTACGTACTCACGTACTTACGTACTTACGTACTCACGTACTTACGTACTCACGTACTTACGTACTTACGTACTCACGTACTTACGTACTCACGTACTTACGTACTCACGTACTTACGTACTCACGTACTTACGTACTCACGTACTTACGTACTCACGTACTCACGTACTCACGTACTCACGTACTAACGTACTCACGTACTTACGTCTTTTACGTACTTACGTACTTACGTACTTACGTACTTACGTACTTACGTACTTACGTACTTATGTACTTACGAACTTACGTACTTACGTACTTACGTACTTACGTACTTGCATACTTACGTACTTACATACTCACGTACTCACGTACTCACGTACTCACGTACTCACGTACTGACGTACTGACGTACTTACGTACTTACGTACTTACGTACTTACGTACTTACGTACTTACGTACTTACGTACTTACGTACTTACGTACTTACGTACTTACGTACTTACTTACTTACGTACTTACGTACTTACGTACTTACGTACTTACGTACTTACTTACTTACTTACTTACTTACTTGGTTACTTGATTACTTGATTACTTGTTTACTTCATTGATTACTTGATTACTTGATTAATTGATTACTTACTTGATTGCTTGATTTCTTGAATACTTGATTACTTGATTACTTACTTACTTACTTACTTGATTACTTGATTACTTATTACTTGATTACTTATTACTTGATTACTTTATTTCTTGATTACCTACTTACTTATTTACTTACTTACTTACTTACTTACATACTTACGTACTTACGTACTTACGTACTTACGTACTTACGTACTCACGTACTCACGTACTCACGTACTTACGTACCTACGTACTTACTTACTTACTTACTTACGTACTTACGTACTTACGTACTTACGTACTTACGTACTTACGTACTTACGTACTTACGTACTTACGTACTTACGTACTTA